>JARQOC010000003.1:381934238-381946738 GCA_033576535.1 Allobates femoralis
ACCCCTTGACCATGTTCTGCAACTTCTCCCTCCTTGGCATTGTTACAGGCAGATAGCCCTTGGTGTTGTGCTGGTTTATTGAAAATTGTCCAATTTATGCACATTTTTCCCCCACCTCTGTTGGACCTGATGTTCGTTTCTCTTCCTATTATCCCTTGGTGTTGGAAAGAGCCAGTACCTCTGCCACCAGCATTGTCTGAGGGTGATGTTTTCAGCAACTTTAAAATAATTACCCTCTTGAAGGATTCCATTGTAAAACTCTTTGGTGATTTCAAAAGGAGAGAAGGAAATATCTCCTTGTACCGTGGATCGAGAAAGGTGGCCAACCATTATAGGTTGTTGGATAAAATGTGTATCACGTGAGGGTGTTGCCACAGACTGTTACACATGAACTGTGCCATGTGGGCTAAGCTGCCAAAAGGCAAATCTTCTGTGTCCCCAACAATATGAACAGCACCCATCCTTTCCTCATGCTGACTCTCCTCCACCTCCTGCTCTCCAGCCCATCCAACCTGGACAGACATGAAGCTTGGGTTGGGTGTACCCTCTGTAGTATTAGGAGTCCCCTCGGTATCACAGAAAAACAAGTCCTCTCCCTCCTCAACTTCCTCCGCATCACCCAATGTTCCCTCAGAATATTGGCTGGGCTGGGTAGTATCACCCATTGGGAAATATGGCTCCATACCAACATACTAGCCACTCGAAGCTTCATCTTTGAGATTATGCAGTGATTGTTTCAGGAGACACAGCAGTGGGATGGTCACGCTGATAATAGCCTAATCACCGCTCACGAGGTTGGTGCAGTACTCAGCGATCCACACCCACAGTTGTTATGTGTGGTGGCTGACTCTCAGTCTGATGGGCATGTTGAAGCTGGTATTCAGCTACTGCCTTCTGCTGCTCACTAAGCCTCGCCAACATATGATAGATAGAGTTCCACCACGTGGGCAGGTCGCAAATGAGTCAGTGAGTTGGCAAATTCAAGTACTTTTGCAGCGCTGTTAGAGCAGCAAAAGCGGCAGACGAATGGCGGAAATGGGCCCTAATATGGCGCACATTCTCAAGGAGGTACGGCAAGTCAAGGTAACTTTTCAGAAATTTCTGAACTAGGTTCAGCATGTGAGCCATGCATGGCATGAGTACCAACTTGCCGACCTTTAAAGCCGCTATCAGGTTACGCACATTATCGCAGACCAACAGACCGGGTTGGAGGTGCAGCTGGGGGAGTCACTGATTGATCTGTTGTTTCAAAGCTTGCCACAGCTCTGCTGCAGTGTGTGGTTTCTAACCTAAACAGATCAGCTTCAGTAGAGCGAGTTGCTGCTTTGCCAATGTGCTGCTGCACAGGTCCCAGCTTGGTAATGATGGGGAGAGTAATTCTGCAAAGGATGAGGAGCAGGACGAGGGGAAGAGGAAGTGGAATATGAAGAGGCGGAAACCCTGACAGAAGGTGGGCGTGCTATTCTTGGTGTGGGTAGGATGTGTGATGTTCCACTTTGCGCCTTTGTCCAACCCTCCACCAGATTCACCCAGTGTGCCATGACAGAAAAGTATCGTCCCTGTCCACAACAACTTGTCCTGGTGTCTGTTGCTAGGTGGACCTTCCTGGTTACGGCGTTGGTGAGAGCACGGTTTAGATTGTTTAACACGTGCTAGCATAATGCAGGGATGGCACACCGGGCAAAATAGTGGCGGCTAAGAATACTGTATCGTGGGGTAGCCACAGCCAAGAGATCACGAAACGACTGTGTTCCCACAAACCTAAACGGCAAGATCTTCACAGCTAGCAATTTGGCAATGTGCGAGTTTAGTATTTGTGCCTGTGGGTGCATGGCTGGCCATTTACGCTTTCTTTCCAAAGTCTCAAGCACGGACAATTGGATGCTTTGCTGAGACAAGGAAGTGGATGTGGTTGATATTTGTTGTGTGTGAGCAACTGCAGCTTGTAGGCAGGAGGTATGAGGGTCAGCTTCCTGAACTTCAGATTTTGAAAGACATAGCCCTGGCAACATGGCAGTTATTTGACCCACAGATGCAGATTTGGTACCTTTGTGTTCCACCCACCTACTGAGGTGCTTGACTGCCATGTGGTTTTGCATACTGGTGCTGCACAAGTAGCCTTTGCCATGGCTTCGGCTCAACTTGGTATGGCAGATGCTACACACTACAATGTTTTTCTCTGAAGGACTTTCAGAAAAAAAATTCCACACAGCAACTGAACGCCCCCTTGCCCTGACTTGGCCAACAGCAGGGGTGCTCTTGGGAACAGTAGAACCAGTTCTCACTCTGGGCAAACCACGACCCCTTGGTGCCTGTGTTGGTGCTACATATCCATCTTCCTCTGTGTTGCTGTCATGGATATCCATGCCAACGGTCCAGGTTGGATCAGTGGACTCATCATAGACCACCTCTTCTTCCATCTCATCCTCCTTCCCAGTTGATATTGAAGGCTGACCTGATGGCAACTATGTCTCATCATCATCAGCCTCCAACTCTTGAGACAGTAAATGACGTTCCTCCAAGTGCCTTTCTTCTGGCCGTAGGTCTTCAAATACTTGAGCATCAATGTATGACACTTCCTCACATCCCTCTTCAATGCTGCATGTGATAGGCCAGAGCTAACCAAAGGATACATACCAAACAGATCCTCGAAGTGGCCAAGCCTGGGGTCATATGTCTCCTGTAACTGATAATGATGGAAAGAAGGAGAACTAGCTTCAGGATCGGATGAGCCAGCCTTCTGTGTATCAACATTAGACCTAACAAAGACTCAGTGCCTTCTCGCGCACCACTGACAACACCACGTCCACTTCCCTTAACAACAGGCTTTTTTTTGGCATTTTGGGTTCTGTTGACAGATTTTCAGATGTGGATGGATCAAGCCAACCTAGCTGTCACAGCCGAAATAGTGGGGAAAATGGCCTGGGGTGTGCTTGGTAGCAGGCAGTAGGAAATGTTTGGACTACTGCTTTTGGAGGGCAGTAACCACATTTTTAAGTGGAGTATTGTGGACAACAGAAGGCAGGCTGTCAACACAAAAACAGTGGGTAAAATGGCCTGCTGCATGTTTGGTAGCAGGCAGTAAGATATGTTTGTGGAGGGCACTAATCACCTTTTTGTAATGTGGACAGCAGAAGGCATGCTGTCAGTCACCCCAAAAACAGTGGGGAAAAATGACTTTCTTGTGTGTCTTCAGCTCTGAAAAGAGCTATTTTGGAGCTACTGAACAGCTTCTTTGAACTGTCCCTGCTTGAATATATCTCCCTTCCTAATCTACACTGATGTAGTATACACTAGAGGTAGCCCCAAAAGGGCTTTTGGGTTATGAAGAGGTCTAAACACTCTCCCTAGCAGTTGAGCGACCACTCCCTATGCTTCTCCCACGCTGGATCCGGATGCAGTGCGGGCAAAATTGTGGCGGCAGGGCTTAAATAGAACCTATGACGCTGGGCGGCCTGCCAATCACAGTAATGCCACAACAAAGATGTCTGCGACATTACTGTGATTGGTTAAGAAGCCCAGCATGTTTAGTGGCTGCAGAAGAGGTGCCAAAACTGTAGGGCGGGGCATCTGAATATAGGGAGGCGAGTACACAAATACTTGCAGAATGAAACAAATAATGCGAATACCAGACTATCTGTGCAAATAGCAACGAAAACACTCGCTCATCACTAGTAAGGACGTCAGAGGCCTCATTGTGAGTGGCTAGGAGTTCAGAGCACCAGTTCTCACTCTCGCCACTATTAATCCACTTTTTTAAAATAAATCTATATTCCAAAGTATTCAATAGTAGATGTTAAGTGAAGGTTTCAATTATTATCCAAGGCTTTGAAATTCCAATAGAGGTTTTTTTAGTGGATTTTCAGAGATTAAGTAGGAAGAGCTCATTGAATTGCTGCCAACTGCTGCACTTCAGGCCACACACACTCTATAATCTGGTTCATACCACATCCAAGTTCATCTCAATCTGATAATTTCTTTGGACAGAGATCAACTGAGAGGAGTGAAGAAAAAAAACATAAGAGTTACAACATTGTGAAAAAAAATTCAATTTTTACCGCAGAAAACTGGCCTGGCTCATCTGTTCATTATTACACCTTACATACAAGGATACTATTTATTTACTAGAATTGATTATCTGTTGAGTCTACTAACCTCATAGGTGGATGTTTATCTGGATCAAGCATGTTTTGTACAGCTTTTCATGGTTTTAGATGAATGTAACATTTTTCATTTAATACATTTTTTGTTATTCAATAGTGGTGTTCTTAGTCATATGTTAAGGTCTCCATATCATTCAAGCCTTGTTTAGATGTCTTTGAGTGACAAACGTGTTCAGTGTTTTTAACAGATAGAACACATACCCCCATTGTGGGGCTGGTCACATGTCCGTGTGGACTTCTGCATCAACCTTCACTCAGCCCATAGGGCTAATTTTTACAAACTTTATGCACATTTTGCAATGGACAAACTAGGACAGTAGTCCTACTCCAGTCTAACTACTATTTATGAATGGAGGCCCTTTGGATGGTGGCTTCCTGTGTCGACCTTCACTCAGCCCATAGGGCTAATTTTTACAAACCCTATACACATTGTGCAGTGGACAAACCAGAATGGTATTCCTACTTTAGCCTAATTACTATTTGTGATTGGAAGCCCTTGGCAGAAACACATGCCTGGCTTGTGCCACATTGTGTCTGAGATGGGGGATACAAATTCAACTGAAATTTACACAGACTGTTGATGACCAACTGATGGCCCTCTGAAAACTTGTCATTTTTGGAAATACGATGTACGTTCTGCAGTGGACCAAGTAGTAGAGTATCAAGAAGTCTTCTTTTCTGTACAATCTGGGAATATTGTCAATTACAATCTCTGAACCATTTGGAGAAGCTTCTCCATCCCATCCTGGAGGGGGGGCACATATATCCTTTGTCCATTGGCTTGCACAAGAGATATATTTGAGCTTGTCATCTTTTTTTTTAAATCTGATTTTTTTTTATTGAACAAAAAAACATCAAATCCAAATGGCATGCATATGATGTTTGTGTTAAATTCACTTTTCAAAAGCCAACAAAATACTCCATATCTATAAAACCTTCCTCCCAACCCCACCCCCCACCCCCATTAGACAGCAGGCATATCAACCATTCTCTTTGGTCCTATAGGAGCAGTCAAGACAAGATGAATTAGCATCATAAAAAGTGTCGTTATTATGGCATCAAAACAATAAACACATCATAGTACTGTAAACCGGCACTGAAAGCGTTACACACCTTAAACTCCTTCAACACTTCACCTTCTCCATTCAGCTCATATCTGTTCGAACATTTTCATGGCATCCCTCCTCCGGTATATATTTTATTCTGCCGATCGTGTATTCCACCTGTTGAATATATTCCCTTCTAGAGGGAGGCTCGGCCCTGATCCAACACCTGGCAATCAGCTTCCTAGCCATAAACAGCAATCTGGCTACCTTCTGTGCGTTTGTAATCTGGATCTCTTCAACATACCCCAACACACATACCAGTGGGTTTCTAGGCACAACACATCCATACTTCCCTTCAATCAGAGTAAGCACCACCACCCGAAAAGCTTGCAATCTTGGACATTCCCACAACATGTAAAATGCCTGCACCCTCATTCATATATCTCGGACATTCCAAGGTGTCTCTCACACTAAACCTATGTAGAGATCTGTACACTCTGTGAATGGTATATAATTGCGACAACCGTCCCGTCTCACTTAAAGATAATTTGGGTACATACTCCAGAACCGACTCCCAAATCTCATCATCCAACACTCCCAACTCTCCTTCCCATTTATCCCGGGCACAAACCGGATGCCGCAGCAAAAAGGTATGTAAAAGATCTTTGTATAGAACAGAGATAACCCCCCTCATGGTCCCCTCCATACAAATATAGTTTAAAACATCTTTCTGCACCTTTAGACCACTTTCCTGTCTGCCTTCTAATTGCTTGTTAAACCCTGATATAACAGAACCGATCCGTGTCCGGTATATTAAAATCTTCCTGGATTGATTCAAACTTTTTCATATCTCAATTCACAAGCAGCTGTGCCACGTACCGTATCTCTTTATTAGACCATATGTAAAAAAACAACAAGAGAGAAGGCGCTCCTAGGATTACATCTGGGGGCAGTTTTGACAGGCTAGTTGGGGGGGTTTGAACTAACCTGAGTGGGTTATGCAGCCACCCAGTTGTCAGACCTCCAGTGCTCTGCGCGCACAGCACGCTGTGTTGTAGCTTCCTGGTTGCCAGGAAGACTGGTCACAAGTGGTATCACGTGCCGCTGATGATCACCTGATGAAGGCGCAGTATCTGCTGAAACATGTTGTGATATGCTGGAATAAGCTAAGTAAGATATACTAAAAACCATTTGTGCTGCTCCATCCTTTTGTAGCGCCCTCCTAAACCGCTAATTACCTCTTATTCTATTGTCCTTTATTAGACCAGGCTTTCTGATCCCCCAGTTTGTAAACCTTGCTGAAATTTTAATTCAAATGAGAGCATGAATCATCTGGCCAGAGACCTCTAATGTTCTGAATCTTAGACCACGTTTTATGTAGTAGGCACAGAGTGGGGGACTTCCTACCCAACCAGCTGAACACCCCTGCTTCCAACCCTTGCACCAAGGGTGCATACAAAATATTTCAGGACTGCCTGTATTTAACCACCCCCCTCACTCAATGCCTGCCTCTAAATTGCTGACTCTGAGACACCAGAAAAAATATACAGGGGTTAGGCAAAGCCAGCCCCCATCCTCTTTGGGTCTCTGCAAAATCTCCAATTTTATCCTGTGCTGTGGCCTTCCCCCCAGTCTCTGAAATAGACCCCATGGGAGCCACATTGGCGAATTATAGAGCACATAAAGGAGCTTGGGCATAAGTATCATTTTGGACAGGTTGGTGCTGCCCACCATTGAAAGATGCAGCTTACACCAAGTCTGAGCTTTATCCTTAAATTTGACCAGGAACGGCATCACATTCAATCTAATATATAATTGCCGTAGCGCACTTCCGTCATATTTGGCGCTACTTCCGTCGTCGTGGACGTGGCTGCCTCGCAGGCATGCGACCCACGAAGCATTGGCCGCTGGCCGGCGCGAGCAATGGCCGCGAGGCCATTGCGAGCCGCTGCCTGAGCGCGAGCAATGGCCCCGAAGCGGCCATTGCGAGTCGCCGGCACCGTCCAACGACCGACCACAGCCAAGCCCCCTGGCCGAAAATCGAACCAGGGGCCAGGCCATAAATTTCTCGAGATACCGCTAATGTATCTCTATGAGAAGTGAGGCGCTATTCTGATTGGTCGCTGTGTGCTGTCGGCGACCAATCAGAATACCGCCTCACTTCCCATAGAGATAGAATGGACGAAAAATCGCCATTGCGAGTCGCATTGCGAGTCGCCGGCACCGTCCAACAACCGACCACAGCCGAGCCCCCTGGCCGAAAATCGAACCAGGGGCCCGGCCATAAATTTCGCGAGATACCGCTAATGTATCTCTATGAGAAGTGAGGCGCTATTCTGATTGGTCGCTGTGTGCTGTCGGCGACCAATCAGAATATCGCCTCACTTCCCATAGAGATAGAATGGACGAAAAATCGCCATTGCGAGTCGCATTGCGAGTCGCCGACACCGTCCAACGACCGACCACAGCCGAGACCCCTGGCCAAAAATCGAACCAGGGGCCCGGCCATAAATTTCGCGAGATACCGCTAATGTATCTCTATGAGAAGTGAGGCGCTATTCTGATTGGTCGCTGCCAGCACACAGCGACCAATCAGAATAGCGCCTCACTTCTCATAGAGATACATAGCGGTGTTTCGTACAATCCATGGCCGGCCCCTTGGTTCGATTTTCGGATACGGCGCTCGGCTGTTGCCGGTCCACGAAAATCGCAATGGACCTACGTGCCGGACTTATCGCGCCTGCAACGACTCACTTATTTATCTCTATCTCTCTATCTATCTCTCTATCTATCTCTCTATATCTATCTATCTCTATTTATTTATTTATCTATCTCTATATCTATTTCTCTTTCTCTATTTCTCTATATTTTTATCTATCTTTTTATCTATCTTTTTATCTATCTATCGCCGGCACCGTCCAACGACCGACCACAGCCGAGCCCCCTGGCCGAAAATCGAACCAGGGGCCCGGCCATAAATTTCGCGAGATACCGCTAATGTATCTCTATGAGAAGTGAGGCGCTATTCTGATTGGTCGCTGTGTGCTCTCGGCGACCAATCAGAATACCGCCTCACTTCCCATAGACATATAATGGACTACTTTGAGCTTCAAATTTACCGCTTAAAGTGAGGCGCTATTCTGATTGGTCGCTGCCAGCACACAGCGACCAATCAGAATAGCGCCTCACTTCTCATAGAGATACATAGCGGTGTTTCGTACAATCCATGGCCGGCCCCTTGGTTCGATTTTCGGACACGGCGCTCGGCTGATGCCGGTCCACGAAAATCGCAATGGACCTACGTGTCGGACTTATCGCGCCTGCAACGACTCACTTATTTATCTCTATCTCTCTATCTCTCTATCTATCTCTCTATATCTATCTATCTCTATTTATTTATTTATCTATCTCTATATCTATTTCTCTTTCTCTATTTCTCTACTTCTCTATATTTTTATCTATCTTTTTATCTATCTATCTATCTATCTATCGCCGGCACCGTCCAACGACCGACCACAGCCGAGCCCCCTGGCCGAAAATCGAACCAGGGGCCCGGCCATAAATTTCGCGAGATACCGCTAATGTATCTCTATGAGAAGTGAGGCGCTATTCTGATTGGTCGCTGTGTGCTGTCGGCGACCAATCAGAATACCGCCTCACTTCCCATAGAGATAGAATGGACGAAAAATCGTCCATTCTATCTCTATGAAAGTGAGGCGCTATTCTGATTGGTCGCTGTGTGCTCTCGGCGACCAATCAGAATACCGCCTCACTTCCCATAGACATATAATGAACGACTTTGAGTTTCAAATTTACCGCTCAAAGTGAGGCGCTATTCTGATTGGTCGCCGACAGCACACAGCGACCAATCAGAATAGCGCCTCACTTCTCATAGAGATACATAGCGGTGTTTCGTACAATCCATGGCCGGCCCCTTGGTTCAATTTTCGAACACGGCGCTCGGCTGTTACCGGTCCACGAAAATCGCAATGGACCTACGTGCCGGACTTATCGCGCCTGCAACGACTCACTTATCTATCTCTATCTCTCTATCTATCTCTCTATATCTATCTATCTATCTCTATTTATTTATCTATCTCTATATCTATTTCTCTTTCTCTATTTCTCTATTTATCTATATTTTTATCTATCTTTTTATCTATCTATCTATCGCCGGCACCGTCCAACGACCGACCACAGCCGAGCCCCCTGGCCGAAAATCGAACCAGGGGCCCGGCCATAAATTTAGCGAGATACCGCTAATGTATCTCTATGAGAAGTGAGGCGCTATTCTGATTGGTCGCTGTGTGGTACGCCGACCAATCAGAATAGCGCCTCACTTTGAGCGGTAAATTTGAAACTCAAAGTAGTCCATTATATCTCTATGAGAAGTGAGGCGCTATTATGATTGGTCGCTGTGTGCTGTCGGCGACCAATCAGAATACCGCCTCACTTCCCATAGAGATAGAATGGACGAAAAATCGTCCATTCTATCTCTATGAGAAGTGAGGCGCTATTCTGATTGGTCGCTGTGTGCTCTCGGCGACCAATCAGAATACCACCTCACTTCCCATAGACATATAATGGACTACTTTGAGTTTCAAATTTACCACTCAAAGTGAGGCGCTATTCTGATTGGTCGCTGCCAGCACACAGCGACCAATCAGAATAGCGCCTCACTTCTCATAGAGATACATAGCGGTGTTTCGTACAATCCATGGCCGGCCCCTTGGTTCGATTTTCGGACACGGCGCTCGGCTGTTGCCGGTCCACGAAAATCGCAATGGACCTACGTGCCGGACTTATCGCGCCTGCAACGACTCACCTATCTATCTCTATCTCTCTATCTATCTCTCTATCTATCTCTCTATATCTATCTATCTCTATATATTTATTTATCTATCTCTATATCTATTTCTCTTTCTCTATTTCTCTATTTATCTATATTTTTATCTATCTTTTTATCTATCTATCTATCGCCGGCACCGTCCAACGACCGACCACAGCCGAGCTCCCTGGCCGAAAATCGAACCAGGGGCCCGGCCATAAATTTCGCGAGATACCGCTAATGTATCTCTATGAGAAGTGAGGCGCTATTCTGATTGGTCGCTGTGTGCTGTCGGCGACCAATCAGAATACCGCTTCACTTCCCATAGAGATAGAATGGACGAAAAATCGCCATTGCGAGTCGCATTGCGAGTCGCCGGCACCGTCCAACGACCGACCACAGCCGAGCCCCCTGGCCGAAAATTGAACCAGGGGCCCGGCCATAAATTTCGCGAGATACCGCTAATGTATCTCTATGAGAAGTGAGGCGCTATTCTGATTGGTCGCTGTGTGCTGTCGGCGACCAATCAGAATACCGCCTCACTTCCCATAGAGATAGAATGGACGAAAAATCGTCCATTCTATCTCTATGAGAAGTGAGGCGCTATTCTGATTGGTCGCTGTGTGCTGCCGGCGACCAATCAGAATACCGCCTCACTTCCCATAGACATATAATGAACGACTTTGAGTTTCAAATTTACCGCTCAAAGTGAGGCGCTATTCTGATTGGTCGCCGACAGCACACAGCGACCAATCAGAATACTGCCTCACTTCCCATAGAGATACATTAGCGGTATCTCGCGAAATTTATGGCCGAGCCCCTGGTTCGATTTTCGGCCACGGGGCTCGGCTGTGGTCGGTCGTTGGACGGTGCCGGCGACTCGCAATGGCCGCTTCGCGGCCATTGCTAGTGCTCAGGCAGCGTCTTGCAATGGTCTCGCGGCCATTACTCGCGCCGGACAACGGCTCTCAATGGCCTCGCGCCTGCCGCCATTTTATGAATTCAAATATCACGGCCGCCATTTTAGACCGCGAAATTTGAATTTTTTACCTCAGACGTCATTCCTGCTTTGACGATTCCTGTCACAGTGTCACAGTGACGTCGGGAAGCAAACTCCTGTACATTTTTGACAGAAAATCAGATAAGATATCTTTTTTGGTCGAAAATTAATATTAAAGTATATATTGTACTACTTATACTACCAATATTAACCCTTTTTTGGGTGTAATTTCTATTATCTTTGCTACTTATTAAAAACAGCCTATCTATGTATCGATCTGTCTATCTATCTATCTATCTATCTATCTATTTATCTATCTATCTATCTCTATTCATCTAATTATCTATCTATCTATCTATCTATCTATCTATCTATCTATCCATCTATCTATCTATATCTATCTATTTATCTATGTATCTATATCTATCTATCTATCTATATCTATTTATTTATCTATCTATTTATCTATCTCTATTTATCTATCTATCTATTTATCTATCTATCTCTATCTATTTATCTCTATCTATCTATCTCTCTATCTCTATCTCTATCTATCTATTTATCTATCTATCTCTATCTATTTATCTCTATCTATCTATCTATCTATCTATCGCTATCTATTTATCTCTATCAATTTATCTATCTATAATACAGAAATGCTGCACAGCACTCAGCAGACCAGTGTGAACTGGTGCAAGCATGGGGCACAGAGATTAAACAAACTAAGTAAAAGTCCATGCAGCACACAGCTATCACCAATGATGCACAGTGCTAACAAGCCATATTTGTTTGAGGAAAAAATTCAAAACTTACGTTTTTCAAAAAACTCAATAATCTTTCTTTTAATCTGGAGTTCTTGGTACATACATTGGTCAATGTCTGCTTGCTCATCAACTACGACAAAGTGACTCCAGGTCTGATGAGCCCTATCTGACATCCAAGCCCTCCTTGTCCACCCCCCACCTCGCGGTGGGCGGGCACCATCTAAACCCTCCATCACCTGTAGGTTTAATGAGGGTGCACATTGCAGCAATGGAGTCTGCAGCTCCATATAATATATAATACAGAAAAGCTGCACAGCACTCAGCAGACCAGTGTGAACCTCTGTGCCCCATGCTTGCACCAGTTCACACTGGTCTGCTGAGTGCTGTGCAGTTTTTCTGAATTATATATTATATGGAGCTGCAGACTCCATTGCTGCAATGTGCACCCTCATTAAACCTACAGGTGATGGAGGGTTTAGATGGTGCCCGCCCACCGCGAGGTGGGGGGTGGACAAGGAGGGCTTGGATGTCAGATAGGGCTCATCAGACCTGGAGTCACTTTGTCGTAGTTGATGAGCAAGCAGACATTGGCCAATGTATGTACCAAGAACTCCAGATTAAAAGAAAGATTATTGAGTTTTTTGAAAAACGTAAGTTTTGAATTTTTTCCTCAAACAAATATGGCTTGTTAGCACTGTG